>QXTE01000488.1:9623-49205 GCA_003942145.1 Platysternon megacephalum
TCCCCAAGTCCCGTAGCCTCCTCACCCCGACGTGTAAGAACGCGGGGGGGGAAGCTCCGTGCAACCTGCCAGTCCACCCCATTAGAGAGCCCGAGCAAAAGGCTCTCATTATTTTGAATGTTGTTCCTGCCCTGTTCCTTCACTCCTACCCTCCTCCCAAACCCCACCCGGACTACCTGGTTATTTCTCTCCCTATGTTCATTACCCCCCGTTAATAAAAAGTTCTTGATTTGTAATTTGAAAACGACACTGACTTTATTTTTTTTTAAATAAAACTGGGATCGAAGGGGGAAGGGGGAAGGGTGGGTTGCTTACAGGGAATGAGTGAATCAAGTGGGCGGGTTTTCAACAGGGACAAACAAACATAACTTTCACACAGGAGCCTGGGCAGCACTGAAACTTGTTTTCAGAGCTTCTCTGATGCGCACCGCTTCCTGGTGTGCTCTTCTAATCGCCCTGGTGTCTGGCTGCGCGTAATCAGCGGCCAGGCGGTTTGCCTCAGCCTCCCACCCCGCCATAAAGGTCTCCCCCTTGCTCTCACAGAGATTGTGGAGCACACAGCAAGCTGCAATAGCAATGGGGATGTTGGTTTGGCTGAGGTCCGAGCGAGTCAGTAACGAGCGCCAGCGACCTTTTAAACGTCCAAAGGCACACTCTACCACCATCCTGCACTTGCTCAGCCTGTAGTTGAACCGCTCCTGAGTACTGTCCAGGCTGCCTGTGTATGGCTTCATGAGCCACGGCATTAAGGGGTAGGCTGGGTCCCCAAGGATAACGATGGGCATCTCAACATCCCCAATGGTAATTTTCCGGTCTGGAAAGTAAATCCCTTGTTGCAGCCGTTTAAACAGACTAGTGTTCCTGAAGACGCGGGCGTCATGAACCCTTCCCGGCCATCCCACGTTGATGTTGGTGAAACGTCCCTTGTGATCCACCATTGCTTGCAGCACCATAGAAAAGTACCCCTTGCGGTTTATGTACTGGCTGCCCTGGTGCTCCGGTGCCAAGATCGGGATATGGGTTCCATCTATCGCCCCACCACAGTTAGGGAATCCCATTGCAGCAAAGCCATCCACAATGAGCTGCACATCTCCCAGCGTCACTACCTTTTTTAGCAGCAGCTCAACGATTGCTTTGGCTACTTGCATGACAGCAGCCCCCACGGTAGATTTTCCCACTCCGAACTGATTACCGACTGACCGGTAGCTGTCCGGTGTTGCAAGCTTCCACAGGGCTATCGCCACTCGCTTCTCAACTGTGAGGGCTGCTCTCATCTTGGTGTTCTGGCGCGTCAGGGCAGGGGAAAGCAAGTCACAAAGTTCCAGGAAAGTGCCCTTACGCATGCGAAAGTTTCGCAGCCACTGGGAATCGTCCCACACCTGCAGCACTATGCGGTCCCACCAGTCAGTGCTTGTTTCCCGGGCCCAGAATCGGCGTTCCACAGCGAGAAGCTGCCCCATTGCCAACATGATCTCCAAAGCGCCGGGGCCCGTGGCGCGAGACAATTCTGTGTCCATGTCCATGTCCGCATCAGTCTCGTCGCCGCGCTGCCGTAGCCGCCTCCTCCTCGCCTGGCTTTTCTGGTCCTGGTTGAGCATAAACTGCACTATAATGCGCGTGGTGTTTACAATGTTCATGACTGCAAACTTGAGCTGAGCGGGATCCATCCTTGCCGAGGTATGGCGTCCGCTCAGTTCAACAAGGAAAAAAGGCGCGAAATGGTTGTCTGCCGTTGTTTTCACAGAGGGAGGGGGAGGATGTTCCCAGAACCGCCCGCGACAATATTTTTTGTCCCATCAGGCATTGGGATCTCGACCCAGAATTCCAATGGGCGGGGGGGATAGCTACCCACAGTGCAACGCTCTGGAATTCGACGCTAGTCTTTGTACATGGATGCGCACTGCCGAATTAATCCGCTTACTGTGGCCGCGTACAATTGAATTTATACAATCGGTTTCATAAAATCGAATTCCGTAAATTCGGACTAATCCCGTAGTGTAGACGTACCCATAGAGATTTTCTAGTCTTAGTTCTTTTAAAGATAAGGAACAGAGATATAATGCCTACTTCCAATACAAAGATAGGATTGTTTTGCTTTACCTTTGCTTCTTGTACATGTTTGGGTATGTTTTAAGCCCCTTTATATCAGAGATACAGAAGTTAATACAGAACGTATTAAGCTGTAAGTCATGCCTCTTGTACATGCAAAACATTTACCTAGGATCCTTTACCAAAGAATCATTTGACCACAGATATATGAACAGATAATGGTATCTTATTAACTTTTCTGCTAATCGAATCAGCTGTACAGAGAAACTAAATGACTATAGAAATAATATACTGTAGGAAAGGGAACAGAAGGGCAATCAACAACTCAAGTTACAACAGGGCTAAACTCTAGCCTAGACATACCTTAAGTATCAACCAAAGTTATATTTTTGGAAGATGTAACTACCTATCTAGTAGAACCTGGACATAGGGCCAGGTGCATCCTCCACCCCAACTGCACACCACTCATTTCACAAGGTCAGAGACATCAAAAAGTAACTGTATTAGATGAAGACTGGTGAATTAAGTGCAAGAAACCCCAGTATGGTCTCATCACACCTCCTACCACACACTTTTGCACACAAGAAATTGCATCACCATACCCTTCCTGCTCTGTCTGTGTTAGTAGCTGGCAATTTCTGGCACCCAATTCCCAAAGTCAACCCACAACTACCAAAATCAACCAATTCCTTGTGTCACGCCACATTTATCTAGCTTCAAAGTCTGCACACATTCTTCCAAGGATAAGCTATTTAGGTTTTTTTTAAATATTTCATTCTGGGCATTTATTTTCCAAGGGATACTCACCACATAAATGTGTTTTCTAGATGAACAATGATAAAAATATATGTATATTGAGCCATTACTATGTTGTACCCGTACCCCCACCTCCTCCTCAAGAAGTAATCCTATAATCCATACAAGCAGTAACACAGATCTCAGATTAAAGCTTCAAATTCCACAAAAATGAAAACTGAGAAAGCCTCAAGTAACATATTTTTGTTCAAGTTTCAAATCTATTAGTAGTAGAACCATTTACTAGATTCTTGTCAAGTGCAGATTAATTAGCTCTTAATATTTGCAACAGCCTACAAGATTGCAGTCAAGGAGTACACCCTGACTACCTGATGGAGACAACCTTCATCTACCAATATAAAATGCATTCTTGTTTTGAGGAGAGCTACATGCTTCACATCACTTTTACCCTATTTCTACATGAAAGCATAAATATAAGACTTTCCCTACAAACTGTATAACAGACAAGCAAAAATTCTATAGTTCTTTCCAATACACACCACATCAAAGCTCTTTACCATACTACTTAATAGGGATTCTTAACTTTTATTCACTGATGACCCCCCAAACCAACCACTTCTTCTATAATGCCACATCCCAGAATCTTCTGTTCTGTTTCAGCAAGAGTGAGCAGTTTGCTTTTTCAAGTTCTTTCGCATATGGTGGAGAGGGGAGGGCACCCAGAGCCAGAGGGACACACACAGAACCCCCAGTTTGAGGGTGGGTTGCAGAGACTAAAATAGAGGGGGATGTGAGGGTGGCATTCAGGGAACTCGTGGGGGAGAAAGAGGGATACAATGAGCTGGAGGTCAATGCATGTGAACGCAATCATTTCATATTTAAAGATACATCAAGCAAAAATTGTTCATAACATTTTCCATAAGAAAGTACAACTTTCCCCTATGAGATAGATTCAATAAACCTAATAACTGGAGCAATTTGTATTCAGAAGGTCCTTCAAAACCATAACAAATGGAAACAGTTTTTACATTAAGCCTTAGAGTCTGTAGAATATGATAGCAGTTCCATGACCCTAAGGTTGAGAATCGTTGCTATACATGCACAGCACTGAACAGGCTGCCACCTTGGGGAAGAAAGGGAGCAATCCGGTGGCCAGCTATCACAGTGCACAGTTGAGGTATGGGTCTTGGTAAGTCAGAGATTGTCACCACTGATCAAGGCGAACCCCTTATATTTAGACACAAAAGTGTCAAGCAATGCAGGAGTTACAAACCCAATTATAATATTAATTTGTCCAAATTGCAGTATTGGAAGGTAACATTTTGACCATTCCAAATACAATTGAGTATACCAGAATAAGGCAAATTTCATAGATTAATAGTCTTTTAGCAGTACAGTATTATTGAGTCTGAGCTCTGTGTTACAGACCTAAGGTTAGTACTTTCCCTGCCTCCCCCCCACCCACTCCCATTTTATTTAATGCAAAACATGTAACCCAGCACCCAAAGGCAGTTAATTGCAACCACACTGAGGAAGAAAAAAAAAAACTCTCAAACCAGCAGCAAAGCTACAAATTCTGGGCTCCCAGCCTAATCCCTGAGACTCTGTACAGGATAACTTCAACTAAACAATCTTGAACTACCCTTTCCTTTGTTTCAACAGAGGGTAGGAGAAGCAGGGACTGATGCCCCCCTCTCATATGCAGAATCCCATGTGCCTTGTCACCCTGGCTGGATATAAGTCTCAATTTCTCTCTCCCAAGCTCATCAGTTGAAAGATGCAGGGGGAAGGGAAGAATCTGTACCAGCTTTATCCTGCTTATTCCCCTCCCCCCCCAGCTCATCAGCCAGGGATATTGGTGCCAACTTCTTCTCTTTGCTTATTACATACCCTCCAAAGCCCATGCAATGGTGTGAGGGAGAAAGTAGAGAAGATATCACCATCTCCACCCTTATTATACCCCATTCCTTCAAGCAATGGTGAGTGTATGCGAGGAAGCAGTGTAAATTTCTTCCACCATTGCCAAGACGATGCAGTGACAGTAAGGTAAGGGTATAATCAATTCCACCTTTACCCTCACTGTCTCCCAAACTCACAACTGACAGAGAATATTACCAGTGCTGGGTTTCCCCCTCCCTCATTATTTATTACACACATACTCACACCAATGCAATGCTGCATACAGGGGGAAACCATGTCAGCTCCTCCTCTAGTTATCATACCCACTCACCAGAGGCCCATTCAATGTTATGTATTGCAGAATAGTACTGCCAACGCCTCCCCCCAGAGCCTGTGCAATGGTGTGGGTGTGTGTCTGTCCCCCTCCGCTTGCATATCTTCCCATATGTCCAAAACCCATGTAATGCAGGATGGTTGATGGTGTATGTGAGGGGTGTCAGTACCAGCTCTCCCCACACAGTACTACACAATGCGGATGAGGTATGTATGGGGTGTGTGTGTAAGTGCCAGACACACAAACCCCAAGCTCCATAACACACTGTGTGGCGGGGATAATGTGTGCATGGGAAGTAATAGGCCCCCTGTAATGGTGTGCGGTAGGGGGACGGGGTCAGCACCAACACCCCACCAGGCTCCATACCTGTCCCCCTGCAGGCCCATACTATGCCATGCACCAGAGGGTCAGAGCCAGTGCTGATCCCCGTGCTGTGCCATGCAGCAGGGGGTCAGGGCCAGTGCCAGCCCACCTCCCCCTTAGGGCCCGTGCCAGCCCCCATGCCATGCCGTACCGTAGGGGGGTCAGGGCCAGTGGCACCGAATGCCATGGCGTACAACAGGGGATCGGGAGCAGGGCCAGCCCCACCGCAAGTCCCCAGGCCATGTTTGTGGTAGGGTACCAGGGTCAGTGCCAGCTCCAATCCCCTCAGGCCCTGTGCCACGCGGTAGGGGGTCGGGGTCAGTGGCGGCAGCAGCAGCCGCCACCCCCTGCAGGTCTATGACATGTTTGTGCTATGGGTCGGGGTCAGAACCTGCCCGACCCCCACAAGCCCCATGCTTATGCGTCGGGTGGAAAGTGACGGGCAGGTCCCCATCCAGCGTCACCCCAGCCCCACGGAGGAGGCAGTGCGCAGTAAGGAGCGAGCGACTGGGCCAGCCCTTTGCCCACATCCAGGCCCGCCCCAGGGCGCTGAGGGTGGGGGGAGATCTCGGAGCAGGCCCCGCAGGCCGCCGTGAGAAACGGGAGAGGAGGGGCAGCGCCGAACCCCCCTCACAAAAGGGGGCAGCCGCCATCTTGCACCCAGCCGGCCCCCTCCCAGAGGGCCGGGCCCCAGCAGCCTCTCACCTGAGTAGCTCATGACAGCAGCTCCACGTCCCACTCTCGCCTCACACACTCACCACCAGCCCGCTGCTGCCTCCTGCGACAGACGGTAACGGCAGCTGTCCCGCCCCGCCTCCCGACCGCATTGGACCCGCTGCTCCGCCCACGCGCAAGTCATTGGTGCCCGGGGCTGCCACGCCCGCCTCACTCTCCTTCCACTGGAGAAATTTCCCGCAGTGCTCCGTTACCATTAGAAGAAAAAAGCCATCAATCAAAATCACTCTTCCTTTCCATAGGATAGACAGATGTCAATCAAGAACCACTTCAACTGCGAAAGGCGGACATTAACGTCAATCGAAAAGATTTTAACAGCTCATTGGTCAAGATATTTGTCAGCCATTAAACGCCAAAGTAGCGCAGTGAAGCCTGTCTAGACTACAGGCAGAAGAGAAGGAAGGAGTGGATTACACCCGGCACATGGAACGCCCTAGAAACCAGATGAGCCCTGAAGAAAAAAGTTTTAGACACAAAATCCCAGAAGCTAAAGGACCATGAGCAGTATATGGGGGTAGCCGTGTTAGTCTGTATCCACAAAAACAACAAGGAGTCCGGTGGCACCTTAAAGTCTAACAGATTTATTTGAGCATAAGCTTTCGTGGGTAAAAAAATCTCACTTCTTCAGATGCATGGAGTGAAAATTACAGATGCAGGCATTATATAAAGGGGGGGAGGGATAACTCAGTGGTTTGAGCATTGGCCTGCTAAACCCAAGGTTGTGAGTTCAATCCTTGAGGGGGCCACTTAGGGATCTGGGGCAAAATTGGTCCTGCTAGTGAAGGCAGGGGGCTGGACTCAATGACTCTTCAGGGTCCCTTCCAGCTCTATGAGATCGGTATATCTCCATATGTTATTATTATAATGACACATGAAGAGAAGGGAGTTACCTCACAAGTGGAGAACCAGGGGCAGGGCCAATTTGATCAGGGTGGATGTAGTCCACTCCCAATAATAGATGAGGAGGTGTCAATTCCAGGAGAGGCAAAGCTGCTTTTGTAATGAGCCAGCCGCTCCCAGTCCCTATTCAAGCCCAAATTAATGGTGTTAAATTTGCAAATGAATTTTAGTTCTGCTGTTTCTCTTTGAAGTCTGTTTCTGAAGTTTTTTTGTTCAATTACAGCTACTTTTAAATCTGTTATAGAATGTCCAGGGAGATTGAAGTGTTCTCCTACTGGCTTTTATATGTTACCATTCCTGATGTCCAATTTGTGTCCATTTATTCTTTTACGTAGGGACTGTCCGGTTTGGCCAATGTACATGGCAGAGGGGTATTGCTGGCACATGATGGCATATATCACATTGGTAGATGTGCAGGTGAATGAGCCCTTGATGGTGTGGCTGATGTGGTTGGATCCTCTGATGGTGTCGCTAGAGTAGATATGGGGACAGAGTAGGCAACGAGGTTTGCTACAGGGGTTGGTTCCTGGTTAGTGATTCTGTGGTGTGGTGTGTAGTTGCTAGTAAGTATTTGCTTCAGGTTGGGGGGCTGTCTGTCAGCGAGGACTGGTCTGCCTCCCAAGGTCTGTGAGAATGAGGGATTGTTTTCCAGGATAGGTTGTAGATCGTTGATAATGTGCTGGAGAGGTTTTAGCTGGGGGCTGTACGTGCTGGCCAGTGGTGTTCTGTTCTTTTCCTTGTTGGGCCTGTCCTGTAGTAGGTGATTTCTGGGTACCCGTCTCACTCTGTCAATCTGTTTCCTCACTTCCCCAGGTGGGTATTGTAGTTTTAAGAATGCTTGATAAAGATCTTGTAGGTGTTTGTCTCTGTCTGAGGGATTGGAGCAAATTCGGTTGTATCTTATGGTTTGGCTGTAGACAATGAATCGTGTGATGTGTCCTGAATGGAAGCTGGAGACATGTAGGTAAGTATAGCGGTCAGTAGGTTTCCGGTATAGGGTGGTGTTTATGTGACCATCACTTATTTGCACTGATAGAATTAGCCCTGTCAACACTGGTTCTCCACTTGTGAGGTAACTCCCTTCTCTTCATGTGTCATTATATAATGCCTGCATCTGTAATTTTCACTCCATGCATCTGAAGAAGTGAGGTTTTTTACCCACGAAAGCTTATGCCCAAATAAATCTGTTAGTCTTTAAGGTGCCACCAAATTCCTTGTTTTTATGAGCAGTATAGCAAGGCACACGCCTTGTTAAATATAATGATAATCTGGCAACACAAGCAGAGGATGCAGCTGCTCATGGTGGACAAGGAACCGTCTACAAAATGACCTGGCTTGTCAGTGGTAAATGGCAGACACCAACAAACACTCTCATCAGAAACAAACAAGGACACCTACTAACAATCAAAAAAGAACAAGAAATGTGCTGGACAGAGGATTTCAAAGAATTGCTGAACAGGGAGCCACCTAAAGAGGAAGCAAACATCCAGGAGGCAGAAGATCTTGATATCAACACAGACACCCCAACTAAGGAAGAGATCATTCAAGCCATCAAATCCTTAAAAAAATGGGAAAACTCCTGGCAAGGATAACTTGAATGCAGAATTGTTCAAGTTAAATCCTAAATTAGCAGCATCTATCCTGGCCCCTCTATTTACATCGGTCTGGGAAAGTGAAAAACTGCCAGATGAGTGGACCAACAGGGTTATAGTGAAGATACCAAAGAAAGGAACTCTCAGTGATTGTAATAATTGGCGTGATATCACACTTTTATCTGTGCCAAGCAAAGTATTGTGTAAGATCATAGTCCAGTGTATATCAGAGGCAGTTGATAGTGTTCTCAGAAAAGAGTAAGCTGGTTTTCGGAAAGGACGTGGATGCACAGACCAGATCTTCACTCTACGAAACATAATAGAACAGTGCTTAGAATGGCAACGGCAACTCTACATAAAGTTCATAGACTTTGAGAAGGCTTTTGATAGCATTCACAGGACCAGCCTATGGCGCATTCTGCAGCCATATGGAATTCCTTTCCATATAATCAACGTCATCAAAAGCTTCTATTTCAACGTTACATGCAGTGTTGATCACAGTGAGCTCAGTTTTGAATTCAAAACAGGAGTACGTCAGGGGTGTATCATGTCTGCAATCCTCTTCAACATTGCCATCGACTGGGTAATGCGATTGTCACAGAGAGTGGGGGAGTCCGGGCTCTGCACCCCTCTTCCTGGGATTCACCGTGACTCTCAGCCAGCCAGTAAAACGGAAGTTTTATTAGATGACAGGAACACAGCCCCAAGCAGAACATGTAGGTACCACCAGATCCCCCCAATCCAGTCCTTCTGGGGGGTTTAGGGAACTTAGCCCCCAGCTTGGGGTTCCCTGCGTTTCACCACCCAGCCGAAAACTCCAAACTAAAACAAAAACCCTCCAGCAGGTCTACCCCTCCCCCTGCTCCTCCTCTCCTTTGTTCAGTCTCCCGGCCAAAGGTGTCACTGCTCCCCACCCCCCTCCTGGCTCAGGTTACAGCTCAGGTAGCTTCCTTCCCATCCCCAATGTAACTCCCCTGCAACATTCCCAGGTCAAATCCGCCCTGCTCCCTGCTCCGTCACAGCGATGTACAGCAGAAGACATGCCAAGAGGCATTAAATGGACACTCTTCTCATCCCTTGAAGACCTGGACTTCGCAGATGATGTCACTCTCCTATCACATACCCAACACCATATACAAGAAAAAACAACTCGACTCAACGCATTCAACCAGCAAATTGGACTGAAAATCAACTGCAATAAGACAGATATCATGACCTTTAATATTGCCTCACCAGCACTAGTACGGATAGAGGATTATGTTCTCACCAATGTAGAAATATTCATATACTTGGGCAGCACCATCAGCCAGGATGGTGGAACAAGCCAGGACATCTGGAACAAAATCAATAAAGCCAGGAACACCTTCAGGAGCTTAAGTACAGTCTGGAAATCATCAAAATACAACATCAACGCCAAACTCAAGATTTATCAGAGCTGCATACTTTCAACACTATTTTATAGTGCAGAATGCTGCAAAATGAGAACGTATGACATGTCCAAACTGTCTTCAGTCCATACAACCTGCCTCAGAAAAATCCTCTGTATCTTTTGGCCCAGAATAATCTCAAACCAAGATCTAGTGACACAGTGCAGCCAAGAGGATCTGAGCACCATCATTGCCAGGAGGCGTTGGAGATGGATCGGTCATGTGCTTTGGATGGAAACTGATTCCATCACCAGAGTAGCAATAAATGGACACCTGAATGTAAGCGAAAATGAGGCCACCCGAAAACAACATGGCAAAGAGCTGTGGAAGCCAACCTGAAAAACCTGGGGCACAGCTGGGGAATCATTGAAAGACTTGCCAGAAACAGACAGGAGTGGAGGAGCTTTGTCACTGCCCTAAATGCCAGAGGCGTAATAGTAACATGATGATGATGATGAAACGCCAAAGCAAGGAGGGGGGATTGGCTAAGATAACTGTTGATCAGGAGGCAGGGTCACGGGCTGTATCCTGCTCTCTGGTTGGTCAGAAGGAGGCAGGCTAGGCTGGCCTTAGCTATACACAGACCCACTCCACCTTAGGTACAATGGCAGCTTGGTGGGGCCGTGATGGTGTGGGCCCGTCTTAGGGCAGGAACCCAACCCAGGCTGGCTAGGCTACGGTGCCTCCGCAGAGACATGGGACAGTGCCAGGCTGCCCAAGGCCCAAGCAGGGCTCCCGACGCCGGGTTGCGGTCCAGGCCCTGCCCCCAGGGGCTCACCCCGCCAGGCTGCCTTAGGCCGAAGCTGGGCTTCCGAGCTGTTGAGTACAGCCGGCTGGAGCCCGGCTGCGCCCAGGCCACCCCCCAAGGGCGGCGGCGCCTGGCCCCTCAGGGCAGGACACAGCGGATTTAGCGCAACGTACACCTGCTGCACACTGAAGCATCTGCCCTGGAGCGGGGGCGGGATCCCCAGTGTGGCAGCCGCACCCGCATGAACAGGTACTAGGGCTGTGCTGGGGAGGGCACCACAGCAGGCTGGGGGAGGCTCGGTGCCGCTCGCTGCGCTCCCCAAGTGGCTGGCAACATGCTGAGAAGTGTCCTGTGTCAGGAGCAGGCCTGTCCCGCCTTCCCCCACAGAGAGCCCCCCATAACTGGGCCTGGGCCCGCGTTCCCCTACTGTGCCAGCCGTGGGCTTCCCGGTCCCACCTTCCCTGCTAAGTCATTGCTGGGCCCTGCAGTCCTGTCTCAGCCCCGCTGTCCACCATTGATGGGCGGTGCAGACCCGGTCCCAGTCCCCATCTTCGCCAATTGAGTTAGCTGTGGGCTGAACATACTCAGGCTATGGCCCCCGTCTTCCCCCACTTAGCCATCAATGGGCCTTGCAGAGTGGGGCCCAGCCACCTGTTCCCCCGCCAAGCCAGAGATGGATCCTGCAGACCAGGCCCTGGCTCCACTTTCCTCAACAAAGCCATCAATGGGCCCCACATACCCAGACCCAGTCCCACCTTCCCCCACCAAGCCATCAATGGGCCCTGCCAACCCGGACCTGGCCTGGCTTTCCCCTGCCGAACAAGCCATCAATGGGCCCTGCCAACCCGGACCTGGCCCTGCTTTCCCCTGCCAAGTGATCGATGGGCCCCAGATACTCACACCCAGTCCCGCCTTCCCCCACCAAGCCATTGATGGGCCCCACATACCCAAACCCAGACCTACTTTCCCTCAGCAAGCCATTGATAGGCCCTGCTGGTCCAGACCTGGCTGCACTTTCCCCTGCCAAGCCAGCTGTGGGCCCCGCATACCTGGGCCCAGTCCCATGTTCCCCCGCCGAGCCATCGATGGGCCCTCATCCCCCCTTATTCTAGGTCTGAAAATGCCTGTGTCTCCTTAGCCTGGGCCTTGGCCTCCCCTGCAGGCAATGCCCACCTCCCCATTCTGAGGTGGGCCATGCTCCCTCCCACCCACAGGGCAGAGATTCGTCTGGAGACCAAACCAAGGGTGGCTCCTTGTTCAGAGGGGTAACCCGAAGGGAAAGGCAGGCCGAGAGCCGGGGAACGAGAGTGACAAAAAACAGGACTTTCAATGTCTTGGGAAGACTTACAGATTTCCCAGGACAGCTACTTCAAAAAATGGACAATCCTGGACAGGTGGCAACCCTTGCTCTGAGCTAACATGGTAAAAACAGCAGTGTAGCTGTGGCAGGACAGGTTAGCTGCCCTGCATACATACCCAAGGTTTCAGATGGGATTGTACTTGAGGTGGCTAACCAGACCCCTGCCCATGCAGCTACGCTGCTTGGCACACACCTTCCTCCGCTGCCTCCGAAGGATCTGACTGGCAGCTCTTCTACCTCCATCTGAAGGGTCTCCTGCGTGACCTCTATGAGCTGCTGGTCTTTTACGAGGACCTGGAAGCTAGTCTCAGAGACCAGGTCCGCGGTGGCCATCGAGTGGGAGGACCTCCTTGCGAAGCTGCTGCTACACAACCCCCATCTCGCTGTGCATGTGGTGGAGTCCCCCTCGGTGCACTGGAGGTTGGTCCTGACTGGTATCACCAGGATTGGAGATCCAGGAGACTACAACCGGAGGGACTGGATGGACCTCCGGGCGCTCAGCCGGCACATGGGGCTCTCCACCTCTTGCATGCCCCAGTGCATACTCCAGGAGGTGATGGCAGTCTTACTACATGCCTCTCGTGCTTTCCTCGAGAGGGTGCTCTCCTTCCACCCCTCACCTCTGGCCCTCTGGACCTCACCATCAGGCCCCTTTCCCCGCAAGCCTTCCTGGCTGCATCACCTGAGCAGGCTGCATGACCTGTGAACTGAATCCAGGAAACAGCTGCTCCACACCCATCACTTCCTCACCCTCGTGTCTCACACCTGGGATCTCCTACCACCCATGGAGGGTAAGGAACTGTGGGCCAGTCTGTATTCCGCCCTCGTCCCGCTGTCCACCTGGCATTGTAGTTGGCAGCTTGTTCACAGAGCCCTGAACACAGGCATGGTTCACCACCTCCCCTGACACCTGCTCCTCCTGCATTGAGGGGGAGATCCTGGCGAACATCTACCTCGAGTGTGCCAGGTTGTAGCCCCTTTTCTGGCTCCTCCAGAACCTCCTCCTCAAGTTCTAGCCACACTTTTCCCCTCATCTCCTGATATACGCATACCCCACCTGTGGCCCCACGAAGTCGCGAGACCTCACATCAACCTCCTCCTGGTGTTGGCCAAGGTGGCCGTTCGCCATACCAGGAGGAGGAAGGTAGACATGGAGGTGCTCTGCGACTGTGGGGCCTTGTGACGTTGCACTCCATATGTTTATGGAAATATGCTTATGAGTGTAAATATAATGTAACTGGAATATGCTTTATGCAAAAGGTCTCATAAGGTATCATTACAAAGCTTATAATCTACTGAGTGTGTTCATCCTATTTGTATGTATGTATCATTCTTGTATCTAAAGCTAGAAATATGAAGTATTACTCTAAAGTTCTATTGTAACTATGCAAAGTATGGGCCATTAATAATGACTTGGAATCTTGATGGCTCCCATTAACCAGGACAATTGGTTGTAAATGGCTCTGTTTATCATAGAATCATAGAATATCAGGGTTGGAAGGGACCTCAGGAGATCATATAGTCCAACCCCCTGCTCAAAGCAGGACCTAATCCCAACTAAATCATCCCAGCCAGGGCTTTGTCAAGCCTGACTTTAAAAACCTCTAAGGAAGGAGATTCCACCACCTCCCTAGGTAACCCATTCCAGTGCTTCACCACCCTCCTAGTGAAAAAGTTTTTCCTAATATCCCATCTAAACCTCCCCCACTGCAACTTGAGACCGTTACTCCTTGTTCTGTCATCTGGTACCACTTAGATCCATCCTCTTTGGAACCCCCTTTCAGGTAGTTGAAAGCAGCTATCAAATCCCCCCTCATTCTTCTCTTCTGCAGACTAAACAATCCCAGTTCCCTCAGCCTCTCCTCATAAGTCATGTGCTCCAGCCCCCTAATCATTTNTTTGTCTAGGTCCTTCTGTATCCTATCCCTACCCTCCAGCGTATCTAACACTCCTCCCAGTTAGGTGTCATCTGCAAATTTGCTGAGAGTGCAGTCCACACCATCCTCCAGATCATTAATGAAGATATTGAACAAAACTGGCCCCAGGACCGACCCTTGGGGCACTCCGCTTGAAACCGGCTGCCAACTAGACATGGAGCCATTGATCACTACCCGTTGAGCCCAACGATCTAGCCAGCTTTCTATCCACCTTATAGTCCCTTCATCCAGCCCATACTTCTTTAACTTGCTGGCAAGTATACCGTGGGAACCTTCCTGGGTACGTGCAGGCCAACCCTGAAAGAATGGAGAATGAGGTCTTACAGTGACATGTGATCATGTCACCTGAAGTGGAATCCATCTTAAACCTGGTGCTTTTCCATTTAGAAGGAGGGTGGGGACCGAGAGAGACAAAAGATTCCTGCCTTGGGCCAAAGCTATAAAAGGGGGTGGAACAGAACAAAGGCTGCCAGTCATGAGAAATCCCCTGGTTACCACCTGAGCTGGAACAAGGACTGTACCAGGGGAAAGGATTGGGCTCAGACTAAGAAGGAGTCTAATCTGTGAAAGAAGCTTATTGGAACATCTCTGAGGGTGAGATTTACCTGTATTCAGTTTCTGAAATGTATTAGGCTTAGACTTGTGTGTTTTATTTTATTTTGCTTGGTAACTTACGTTGTTCTGTCTGTTATTACTTGAAACCACTTAAATCCTACTTTTTATACTTAATAAACTCCCTTTTGTTTATTAATTAACCCAGAGTAAGTGATTAATACCTGGGGGAGCAAACAGCTGTGCATATCTCTCTATCAGTGTTATAGAGGGCAGACAATTTATGAATTTACCCCGTATAAGTTTTATACAGAGTAAAACAGATTTATTTGGGGTTTGGATCCCATTGGGAGCTGGGTGCTGGAGACAGAAATACCTGCTGAATGGTTTTCTGTTAAAGCCTGCAGGTTTAGGAGCGTGGCTCAGACCCTGGGTCTGTGTTCCAGCAGACATAGCGTGTCTGGCTCAACAAGACAGGGTTCTGGAGTCCCAAGCTGGCAGGGAAAACAGGCTCAGAGGTACTTCAGCACGTCAGGTGACAGTCCCAAAGGGGTCTCTGTGACTGAACCCGTCACAGGCCTATTTCTGATTGTCCCTGAAGTCATGCCTCTGGGCAGAGTTCCTCTGGGCCGCATCCACTGGCTCCCTGGATGCCTTCGAGGAGCAGTGGGTGCTGTCCAACGTTCTCTGCTTGGTGTCCTCCTCTGTATACCTGCTTTTGACTCTGTGACTCTCATTCCTGTCCCTGTTTTTTCATTTGTTGTCCCCCACATTCAGTTGAGACCTGGGTCTGGTAGCTTCTCCCCTTAGGCTAGGAGGAGGGGCTCTTGGTTGTGGGTAGGCTTCCCCCAGAGCCTCAGTAGATGCAACTGCATTGCTATTTTTACCATGAACTAGTGTGGGTATGTCTACTTGAGCTGGAAATTACACCTCCAGCTCCCATATAGACCTACCCAATCACTCTGTGCACTAATCCAATCACTCTGCAGCTCCAATTTTATTTCATACTGTAGCTGCTCTCACTCAAGCTAGACTAACTCCAGAGGAGTTAGCTCGAATGAAGGCATAGTCTCAGAGAGCTCATGTATAAGCAGAGGGATGTTGAGTAGGAGGAGGAAAGTGAGAGACTGAAGAGGCTCAGTTTATGTAACTTATCAAAGGTAAGAGTGACTTGATCGCAGTCGATAAGCACATCCAGGGGGATATTTCTGACAGAAGAGGGCAGACTGAAATGCAATAGCTGGGAGCTAAAGCTAGACAAATTCGTGCTAGAAATAAAATGCAAATGTCTAATAGGGAAGTGAATTAACCATTGGAATAACTAACCCAGGATGGGGTGGATTCTGTATCACTAGGAGACTTTTAACCAATGACTAGATGTCATATCTTAAACAGAAGTGATGGTAAATGACTGCATGGGGTTCACTGGCCTGTGCAAGGCAAGTCAGACTAGATAATTATTATGCTTGCTTTTGGCCTTAAAATCAATGGCTATTAATTGTCAGCCTCAGGTGTTCAAAATCATGAGTCAGGCTCCCAAAAAACTATGAGATTAAAAAAAAAGAATTTGTGGGAGTTCTCGTGTTTTAGCTTTTTGCATTTTTCAGTTTTTCTCTGCAGCCACGAGGGCTAGAAACTGACTTTTTAAAAAAGGCTATAATTTTCACAGAATAACGACTCCAGAAGCTGGTGCTTATTAATGGATCACAAATTGATTATGGGTGAAGAATGTGATGTGACAGACACACAACTGTTATAAGACACTAGGATGGAAAATGGGTGTGCTGGAGCAGGTTTTATTTCATATGGAGAGACACTGCAATACAATGGGAAATAGAGTATTAAAAGCAAATTTTAAAAAATGGGAATAGAATCTAGGTATCCAACAGGAACTAAAATCCTGGGATGGAGTCTGGCCAGAACAGAGAAAAAGAAGGAACAAATGCTAGGGAGCTGCCCATAGGACTGAAATGGCCTGCATTCTGTCTGCCAGTGTCTATGTAGACAGCCTGTCCATAAGTTAGACCCCCTTAGAAAGACTGCATAAGTTAGACCCCCTTAGACTTGCCTTATTATAGGTTCCTTAGCTCCTGTGGCAAGTGGGATCATCTCCCGGATCTTGCAACAGGCGAGGCTGGGGCGGGCAGCCGCCGCTGGCAGTGTGAAGAAGTCTAACTCCTGGGGAGGGTTTCTAGTCTTTGGCATTGTACACTCAGTATTTTCTCCCCCTATTGAGTGTCCTGCTGGCCCCATGCTGTTTACTGCAGTGTTGGGAGCTTGCTCAGCAAACAGACACGTTGGCCCGCCCCATGTTCAGGGTTTCTGTGCTAGGTGGGTTCTCTGGTGCTCTATGAGGTTGGAGCTCCAACTGAAGCTCTTCCCGCAATCAGTGCATTGGTAGGGGCGCTCCCCCGTGTGGATGCGCTGGTGTTGGGCGAGGTTGGAGCTCTGGGTGAAGCTCTTCTTACAGTCGGAGCACTTGTAGGGGCGCTCCCCCGTGTGGGTGCCCTGGTGCCGGATGAGGTGGGAGCTCTGGCAGAAGCTCTTGCCACGAATGGTGCAGCGGTAGGGCCGCTCTCCAGTGTGGGTGCGCTGGTGGCTGACCAGGTGGGAGCTTTTGCAGAAGCTCTTCTTGCAGTCAGGGCACTGGTAGGGGCGCTCACCCGCATGGCTCAGCCGGTGGCTCAACAGCTTTGTGCTCTCCCCAAAGGTCTTTCCACACTGGGGACATCGGTAGGGCCGGTCACCTGCATGGCTGAGCTGGTGCCGGGTGAGGTGGGCACTGACCCCGAAGCCCTTCCCGCAGTCCCCGCACTTTAGGGTCTGTCGCCCGTGTGGATGCGCTGGTGCTGCACCAGGTATGAGCTGCGCCCGAAGCTCCTACCACACTCCCCGCACTTGTAGGGCTTCACTGCCACATCAGCTCGCAGCTGGCTGCCAGCAATGCGGGAGAAGCGTGTTTCACACTCAGCACAGTGGTGTGGCCGTGGCCTCTGCTGGATGCTCCGGTAAAGCTCTTCCCACAACTGGCGCACGTGCAGGGCAGCTCTCCAGCGGCATGGGTGCCCTGGTGCCGGATGAGGTGGGAGCTCTTGTTGAAGCTCTTCCCACACTGTGTGCACTTGTAGGGCCTCAGCCCCTTGTGGATGCGCCGGTGTTGGATGAGCGCAGAGCTGCGGGTGAAGCTCTTCCCGCAGTCGGGGCACTTGTAGGGGTGCTCGCCCGTGTGGGTGCCCTGGTGCCGGATGAGGTGGGAGCTCTGGCTGAAGCTCTTGTTACAGTCAGTGCAGTTGTAGCGTTTCTCCTTGGATTGGAGCCCTCTCCCACAGGGTGGATTTTGGGCCATTAATAAAACCAGGACCTGGGAAGTCAGGCTACTTTGGAACTCTAGCTGAGGGTGTGTGTGTGATACAATGTTGCCAACTCCAGTGACCTCTATTGTGTGATATTTGGTGTCTGCCTTAAAGCCCTACTGGCTGGAATTAAGAGATTGCATGAGAATCTCAGCTTTAATTCTTCAGAGAGGTTTCCTGCGCTCCTGGCTGCAAAGAACTGCTTGAAAATGTGAGTGCTTGTGTGCATCCTGAAGGCTCAAAACCAAGAAGGCAGATAAACCTGGTTTTGTTTTCTTAAATCTCATGTTTTTTAAGTCACTCATGGTATTTTTGGGGGGAGGTGGGTAGAGGAGGGGAGAGAAGCGGACACTTTTTGAATACTTGTAGTTGGGGCTAACAACAGTCACTGAGGGGGAAAACTGAGGCACAACTGTACCCCTGGTGATGGAGGTGTGAGTTGAACCTCCTACACAAGCAGACCAAGCACTGTGTTGCCCAAACATGTCTGGAGGGGAGAGACAAGGAGAGCAGCTGAGCAGCTGAAGTAAAACAGAGAGCATAGATGAAGCTAGGGACTACCACCAAAAATCCAGCTGGGATTGATAAAGCCAGAGCTGCTCCACTCCAGCTCACCCCATAAAAGAACTCCTCCTCCCAGTACTACAGTGGCTTGGCTTTTATAGCCTTCTAATCTGAGCAGGCCTTGCTCTCAGCCTGTCAACACATGAGCTATAGGTACTACAAGTCCCAGAGCACCTCTAACATGAGTGCTCTTAAAGGTTCAAGAGCAAAACTTTCTTGCAAATTCCTCTTTCTATTCCCCCCCCCCCCAAATATTCTGTTTTGCAGTTCGCCTTTCCTCCCAATCATCAGTGGGTGGATTAAAAAAATCCAGGATTTCAACAAAGGCATCAAGGAAGAGTTTATTCTTGATCTTGTTTCAATATTTCCTTTCCCTGTGCTGCCATGGAGTGAGCTGGCTGACTGGCTTACAGGGTAGAATGGGGTAACAGGTTGCTGGGCTGTGCACCCCCAGAACTAGATTGGGAGACCCTGCTGGGCTGTGCATGCTCCCACACCCGCCCCGCCACTGCCACCGCCATTCTCCCATAGAGCTAGCTGATTGGGTTGCAGGGGAGAACCCTACTGGGCTGTGCATTCTCCCCTGCCCGCCCTGCCACCGCCGCCGCCATTCTCCCATACAGCTAGTTGATTGGGTTGCAGGGGAGAACCCTGCTGGACTGTGTATTTTCCCCACCCTTACCCCATGCTGCCCTGGAGTCGGCTGAGTTGTGGGTGGAGGGACCCAGCTAGGCTGTGCATCCTTGTATCACCCGCGGTGCTGCAGGGCAGAGCAGTGCACCCCACCCCACCCCACCCCGTGCTGCCCTGGAGGTGGCTGGGTTGGGGGTGTCAAGGCTGATTCCCCACTCTGGCACTTCGAGTGCAGAAGGTGGGGGCCACTCCAGGTTTGTATTACACTCCCAAGGTTACAGCTTTTTTCCAACCTTGGATTGGTAGATGCTGCCACCACCCAAGTGCAGAACCCCTTTGAGAACCCAGGAAGGCGCACTTGGGAATTCCTTCCTGTGGTGTACCCTCAAGCCCTTTCACCCCCTCTCCAGGGAAGAGCTGAGAAAGAAAAACAAAAAGGAAATCAGCTGTTGCCATCAGCTAATTAAACATGTGCACAAACCTCTTAAGACACAAATATCCAATTCTGTTCTTAAAAAAGGTAAATTTTATTAATAAAAAAAAAAGAAGAAAATACATCTGGGAACTTAGGCTTTTGCTAGATTTATAAAAACAATAACAACCAAGGATTAATCAAATTGGAGGATTGGGCCAAAAGAAATCTGATGAGGTTCAACAAGGACAAGTGCAGAGTCCTGCACTTAGGAAAGAAGAATCCTATGCACCGCTACAGGCTGGGGACCGACTGGCTAAGCAGCAGTTCTGCAGAAAAGGACCTGGGGATTACAGTGGACGAGAAGCTGGATATGAGTCAACAGTGTGCCCTTGTTGCCAAGAAGGCTAGCGGCATATTGGGCTGCATTAGTAGGAGCATTGCCAGCAGATCGAGGGAAGTGATTATTCCCCTCTATTCGGCACTGGTGAGGCCACATCTGGAGTATTGCGTCCAGTTTTGGGCCCCCCACTACAGAAGGGATGTGGACAAATTGGAGAGAGTCCAGCGGAGGGCAACGAAAATTATTAGGGGGCTGGGGCACATGACTTACGAGGAGAGGCTGAGGGAACTGGGGTTATTTAGACTGCAGAAGAGAAGAGTGAGGGGGGATTTGATAGCAGCCTTCAACTACCTGAAGGGGGGTTCCAAAGAGGATGGAGCTCAGTTGCTCTCAGTGGTGGCAGATGACAGAACAAGAAGCAATGGTCTCAGGTTGCAGTGCGGGAGGTTTAGGTTGGATATTAGGAAACACTATTTCACTAGGAGGGTGGTGAAGCACTGGAATGGGTTACCTAGGGAGGTGGTGGAATCTCCATCCTTAGAGGTGTTTAAGGCCCGGCTTGACAAAGGTCTGGCTGGGATGATTTAGTTGGTGTTGGTCCTGCTTTGAGCAGCGGATTGGACTAGATGACCTCCTGAGGTCTCTTCCAACCCTAATATTCTATGATTCTAAGAATAGCTCTCTTGAGGTTCAGCTTAAAGGTTACAAGCAAAACAAAAGCACCTGGGGTTAGCACAGAGGAATCCACAAGCCATAAAGAAATAATCATGTCTTCCTAGATGTTTCCTGATCTACTTACATATCTGGGGTTTTAGATGAGTAGTTTATAGGTATGATACTGATGATCTTTCATACCTGACTCAAGGGTCTCACAGCATAACTGCTCCCTGTCTTCCTCTCCCCGAGAACAACCACAGACAAACAAAAGTGGAGTCTTGTTTCAATTTTAAAAAGTTCTAGCCTTCCCATTGGCTCTTTTGGCCAGGTGCCCACTCACTTCTTTTTACCTATGCATAGCAGTGAGACTTTTTAACCCTTTACAAGTAGAGCAATTAGAGAACAGCTACTAAGAGTGATTTTATAGCTACTGGCTGGCTGGGTGTCCATAAAAGGGAGCTCCCCCCCCCCCTTCATTTATCACACACACACCCAAATCACAGATGGTGTTGGCCAGCCTGGTTTAGGTCAGGTCCACACCGGCTGGGATTTCTTCCTGGAGGTTTAGGAAAATAGAGTTAATACGATACTTGCACCTCTAATTTTACTAATAATTACATGAAGCACTAAACAGTATTTTTCACATTTTAAGGACTACAATGACTTAGAATACAGGGACATTTTTACCCGGCTTATTCTGGGAAACCTTCCCGGGAGAGTGTATCAGCCACTTTGTTAGAGGCTCCTGAAATGTGTTGTATTTCAAAATCAAAGTCTTGAAGAGCTAAACTCCACCAAAGAAGTTTTTTGTTAGTTTCTTTGACTGTGTGAAGCCACTTCAGTGCAGCATGGTCAGTCTGCAGGTGGAAACGCCGTCCCCAAATGTATGGACATAGCTTCTCCAGAGCATACACAATGGCGTAACATTCTTTTTTTGAGACTGACCAATGGCTTTCCCTCTCAGAAAGTTTTTGCTGAGAAACACGACAGGATGGAATTGTTGATCTGGTTCTTCCTGCATTAAAACTGCTCCTACACCATGCTCGGATGCATCTGTTGTTACGACGAAAGGTAACAACAAAAGGAAGTCCGGGGCCCTTTGTACAGGGTTAGACGTAAGGGCCGCCATAAGCTGGTTAAAGGTTTTCTGACACTTCTCAGTCCACTGAACTGCATTTGGCTGTTTTTTCCTGGTTAGGCCTGTCAGTGGGGTTGCAATTTGGCTGTAGTGCGGTACAAATTGTCAGTAATACCCGGCCAAGCCCAAGAAGGATTGGACCTCCTTCTTTGAGTTAGGGACAGGCCAATTTTGGATAGCATTTACTTTAGCCTGTAGGGGGTTGATAGTTCCTTGACCCGCATGGTGTCAAAGGTACGTTACCCTGTTTAGGCCTATTTGACATTTTTTGGCCTTAACAGTTAATCCTGCCTTCCTTATGCACTGGAAGACAGCTTGGAGGTGGAATATGGCCACGTCATCAAGGTAGGCAACTGCAAATTCCCCAAATCCAGCCAGAAGGTTATCTACCAGTCTCTGGAAGGTGTCGGGTGCATTTCGCAGTCTGAAAGGGAGCACATTAAATTCATACAGCCCTACATGGGTGATGAAGGCTGACCTTCCCTTGGCTGGGTCATCTAGCGGCACTTGCCAGTGCCCCTTAGTTAAGTCTAAGGTGGAGATGAACTGGGCACGTCCCAGTTTTTCCAATAGCTCATCTGTTCATGGCATTGGATAGTTGTCTGGGCGAGTCACAGCATTTAGCTTATGGTAGTCCACGCAAAAGCGGATTTCCCCATCTGGTTTGGGAACCAGAACCTCTGGAGAGGCCCATGCACTCTCAGAGGGGCGGATTACATCCATCTGTAACTTGTCCTTGATCTCCCTTTCTATTGTGGTTTTGGCTTGCGGAGCCATCCTGTAGGGTTAGGCTCTAATTGGGCGAGCATCACCTGTGTCAATGGAGTGGTACGCCCGTTCTGTCCGTCCTGAGGTGGCTGAAAACATTGGCGCGAAGCTGGTGCACAGCTCCTGGATTTGCTGTCACTGCTTACGCCCAAGGGTCATGGAAAGGCTCACCTCTTCTATGCCACGGTTGCTTTTTCCTTCATAGTAGACTCCTTCAGGCCTGTCACGGGGCAGGACTCACCCCTGCGGCGCCTCCTGCTGGTCGTCCAGAGAATTAGCGTTTCCAGCCTCTGGAGCGCCCTCTGCAGGCCAGTGTCCCGCTTTCCACTGGGCCTGAGTCCCTCCTGGACCCCGGTACTGTTTTAACCCCTCCGGGCAGGAGCAGGGTGACCACCCCGCTACAAGGCCACTCAGTGTCGGCTCTCTCCTGGTCTGTAAACTGGAGAACCTTGATTTCTCGGGAATAAAAGGGCTTTAAAGAATTAACATGGTATACTTTAGGTTTTAGAGTTGGGTCTTGGAATGCTATGAGATAATTACCAGCTCCCAGGTGCTCTTGGACTATAAATGGCCCCTCCCACAACGCTTCCATCTTATTGGCTTGGAGCGCTTTCAGGACCATGACTTGGTCACCTACTCTGAAGGAACGCTCTCTGGCATGTTTATCATACCAGGCCTTTTGCTCCTGTTGAGCATCCTGTAGGTTTTTTCGAGCAAGGGCTAGAGAGTGTTTGAGGGTGTTTTGCAGGTTGGTTACAAAGTCCAAAATGTTAGTTCTTGGAGAAGATGTAACCCCCTTCCACTGCTGCTTTACCAACTGTAATGATCCCTTAACTTCGTGGCCATAAACGAGTGCAAAGGGTGAAAACCCCAAACTGCGATGTGGTACAGCCCTGTAGGCAAAAAGCAACTGCTGCAACACTAGGTCCCAATCATTGGAGTGCTTATTCATGAATTTACATATCATGGCCCCCAAAATCCCATTAAACTTCTCCAGTAGGCCATTCGTTTGATGGTGGTAAGGGGTGGCAACCAAGTGGTTCACCCCATGAGCTTCCCACAGATGTTTCATGGTCCCTGCCAGGAAGTTAGTTCCCGAATCCATAAGGATGTCTGAGGGCCAATCTACCCTGGCAAAAATGTCTGCCAATGCCTGGCTCACGCTTTTAGCCCTGGTGTTGCTTAGAGCTACTGCTTCCTGCCATCGGGTGGCAAAATCCATGAAAGTCAGTATGTACAGCTTTCCTCTGGGTATCTTCTTAGGGAAAGGACCCAGAACATCCACAGCTATACGCTGAAATGGAACCTCAATTATGGGGACTGGCTGGAGAGGGGCCTTGACCTGGTCTTGGGGCTTTCCCACCCTTTGGCACACCTCACAAGACTGGACATAGGTAGAAACGTCCTTGCCCATTCCCTCCCAGTGGAATGACTTTCCCAAATGGTCTTTGGTCCTGTTCACCCCAGCATGGCCACTAGGGTGATCGTGGGCTAAGCTCA
Source organism: Platysternon megacephalum (assembly GCA_003942145.1). NCBI lineage: Eukaryota > Metazoa > Chordata > Testudines > Platysternidae > Platysternon > Platysternon megacephalum. Next base: position 33,644 of record QXTE01000488.1, read on the forward strand.
AGAGCTTTTCCCTATACCTAGTTGGAACTACCAACGGTCTCTGAGGATGCCAGTCCTCCTCGTGTCCACCAGAAAGGGTTTCCTTGTATAAGAGTCCTCCTTCTACAACAAACCTGGACCTATTGGAAGAGCTGAGAGGCGGTGGGTCATTCCGTGCCACCATCCAATCTCCCTTGAGGCTTTCATCCACTTCCTGCTCTGCCTGGAACTGCTCCCTTGATGCTGGAGACATTAGTTCCTCGCTGGGTTGTGGACCTGAGTTTGGTCCCACTAGAAGTGATGCAGGTAATGGGGGTGTCTCCATTGATTGGAAACCACTCTCTGCTGCTGAACTAGGTTGTATTTCAAGCTCTGGTTGAGCTTTTTGTGTTGGTTTAGCTGCTGCTGCAGGTGACTATGATGGGGATGCAAGCACGGGCTCTGGTGCTGACTGCTCCGCCAGTTCCAGATCTTTGGGCTGGCTCTGGCTGGGTCCCAGGAACTGTATCTACAACTGCTGCCATAGATTTTGGTCTGGGGTCTGGTTCCACCACCTCTGGCTGCGTCCCTGGGCCTGTGGTATCAGGGGACACAGACTGAGTCCTTGTAGGAGGCTCAGGAATGGAGTTAAGTGTGGAGGCCTGTTTAGCCTGGCTGTGGGTGACCATCCCCACCCTTTTTGTTAGCCTCACATGGTTGGCTAAGTCTTCTCCCAGCAGCATGGGAATAGGATTATTGTCATAGACTGCAAAAGTCCATATTCCTGAGCAGTCCTCGTACTGGACAGGCAACTTGGCTGTAGGCAAGTTAAAAGATTTGGCCTTAAAGGATTGCATTGTCACTTGGGCCTCTGGGTCGATGAATTTGGGGTCCACCAGGGATTGGTGGATAACTGACACCTGTGCTCCAGTGTCTCTCCACGCAGTAATCTTCCTCCCGCCCACACTCATAGTTTCCCTTCGCTCTGGGGGTATTTGCGAGCATCTGGGCCTGAAGGTGATGAGTTGCAGTCGGCTGGTGCTCTTGGGGAAGCTGGCCTTCACATGCCCCAGCTCATTACATTTAAAACATTGCCCAGCTGACTGTGGGCTGTGGCGAGGTGGGTGGTTGGAGAGTAGGGTGATAGGACAAGAGGGCATCTGGGGTTTCCCAGGCTGTGTGGAGGGCTCCTCCTTGGGAGGTGGGGCCTTGGGCTGCTGGGGTGTCATCTCAGGTTGCCCCTTCTGGTATCCCCACCAACTGCTACTAGCTTTCTTCTTCTCCGCCACCTCCACCCATTTGGCTCCGATCCCCCCCACCTCAATTACAGTTTTGGGCTTCCCATCTAGGCTGTACCTTTCTATTTCCTCAGGAACACCCTCTAAGAGCTACTCCATTTGTGTTAGGAGAGACAGATCTTCCAGAGATTTAACATTTGCTCCTGATATCCAGGCATCCCAATTTTTTACAATGTGGTAGGTGTGTCGGGAAAATGCCACGTCTGGTTTCCACTTTAGGGCTCTGAACCACAGATGGGCATGCTCGGGTGTTAGTCCCATCCTAATTCTGGCCTTGTATTTAAAAAGTTTGTACTCGTTCATGTGTTCTTTAGGCATTTCAGCTGCCACCTCTGCTAAGGGTCCACTGAGTTGTGGCTTCAGCTCCACCATATACTGGTCTGGAGGGATGTTGTACCTTTCTAAGGCGGCCTCTGTATCATTGCCTACCTTGTATGTGGGGAATTTCTTGGAATGGGGAGCGGTACCTGGAGAAGGACTGTTAGGGCTACATGGCACCAGGCCCACACTCAGAAGGGGCCCCAGTGTCTGGACTGTGGCCCCACCTCTCCAACCCGCTCTGCCTGGGTTCTGCCTGGACGAAGCCCCACCCACCGCTCACTCCTCTTCACCCCCCTCTCGCCCACCTAACCCCTGGGGCAGGGGTGGGCAAACTATGGCCCGCGGGCCAGATCCGGCCCATCAGAGCTTTGGATCTGGCCCGTGGGATTGCTACCCCCATGGTGCCATGGACCCCGAGCCACTCCCAGAAGTGGACCGCACCACGTCCCTGCGGCCCCTGGGGGGAGGCGGGGGCAGAGGGCTCCACGCGCTGCCCTCGCCTGCAGGCACTGTCCCCTGCAGCTCCCATTGGGGAACTGTGGCCAATGAGAGTTTCGGGGGAGGTACCCGCAGTCAAGGGAAGCGCGCAGAGCCCTCTGCCCCCCGTTCCCTAGGGGCTGCAGGGACGTGGTGCCGGCCACTTCCGGGAACGGCGCAGGGCCAGGGAGTGCAGGCTGCACACCGCACCCCCTCCCACACCCTGTACTCCCTCCCACACCCCAACCCCCTGCCCCAGCCCTACATTCATGGCCCTGCATGCAATTTCCCCACCAAGATGTGGTCCTCGGGCCAAAAAGTTTGCCCACCCCTGCCCTGGGGCATGAGTGCTGGGCTGGGCCCCTCCAGGCATGTGGGTCCTGAGAGAGCCTGGCCAGGACAGGCCGGGCTCCCACTCTGTCCTGGCTGCTTGTGCTGCTTCTGAGGGGCCAGAGGGATCCCTGACCAGCCCCAGCAGTGCTGAAGGCTCAGCCCATGCATGGACATAGTCACTTCCAGGAGGCCTGTGAGTGTGGCTGGGGGGCAGGAAGGGGGTGGGGGAGTGGGTCTGTGGGGGGGCACTGGGAAATAGCGGTTCTGTGGGGGGTACTCCTGGGGGAATGAAAACAGATCCCCTGCAGATTTCTTTGCTTCCCTTTCAAAAGTGATCGAGANTTAACATTTGCTCCTGATATCCAGGCATCCCAATTTTTTACAATGTGGTAGGTGTGTCGGGAAAATGCCACGTCTGGTTTCCACTTTAGGGCTCTGAACCACAGATGGGCATGCTCGGGTGTTAGTCCCATCCTAATTCTGGCCTTGTATTTAAAAAGTTTGTACTCGTTCATGTGTTCTTTAGGCATTTCAGCTGCCACCTCTGCTAAGGGTCCACTGAGTTGTGGCTTCAGCTCCACCATATACTGGTCTGGAGGGATGTTGTACCTTTCTAAGGCGGCCTCTGTATCATTGCCTACCTTGTATGTGGGGAATTTCTTGGAATGGGGAGCGGTACCTGGAGAAGGACTGTTAGGGCTACATGGCGCCAGGCCCACACTCAGAAGGGGCCCCAGTGTCTGGACTGTGGCCCCACCTCTCCAACCCGCTCTGCCTGGGTTCTGCCTGGACGAAGCCCCACCCACCGCTCACTCCTCTTCACCCCCCTCTCGCCCACCTAACCCCTGGGGCAGGGGTGGGCAAACTATGGCCCGCGGGCCAGATCCGGCCCATCAGAGCTTTGGATCTGGCCCGTGGGATTGCTACCCCCATGGTGCCATGGACCCCGAGCCACTCCCAGAAGTGGACCGCACCACGTCCCTGCGGCCCCTGGGGGGAGGCGGGGGCAGAGGGCTCCACGCGCTGCCCTCGCCTGCAGGCACTGTCCCCTGCAGCTCCCATTGGGGAACTGTGGCCAATGAGAGTTTCGGGGGAGGTACCCGCAGTCAAGGGAAGCGCGCAGAGCCCTCTGCCCCCCGTTCCCTAGGGGCTGCAGGGACGTGGTGCCGGCCACTTCCGGGAACGGCGCAGGGCCAGGGAGTGCAGGCTGCACACCGCACCCCCTCCCACACCCTGTACTCCCTCCCACACCCCAACCTCCTGCCCCAGCCCTACATTCATGGCCCTGCATGCAATTTCCCCACCAAGATGTGGTCCTCGGGCCAAAAAGTTTGCCCACCCCTGCCCTGGGGCATGAGTGCTGGGCTGGGCCCCTCCAGGCATGTGGGTCCTGAGAGAGCCTGGCCAGGACAGGCCGGGCTCCCACTCTGTCCTGGCTGCTTGTGCTGCTTCTGAGGGGCCAGAGGGATCCCTGACCAGCCCCAGCAGTGCTGAAGGCTCAGCCCATGCATGGACATAGTCACTTCCAGGAGGCCTGTGAGTGTGGCTGGGGGGCAGGAAGGGGGTGGGGGAGTGGGTCTGTGGGGGGGCACTGGGAAATAGCGGTTCTGTGGGGGGTACTCCTGGGGGAATGAAAACAGATCCCCTGCAGATTTCTTTGCTTCCCTTTCAAAAGTGATCGAGAAGCAAAGGGAGGGGTGTGGCAGCTGAGAACGCCCATTGGCTTAGTTTGGGGGCAGTGCCCCCAAACAGAGGTGAGACGTGGGGGCACACAGAGTCACATGCCACTGGCTCCCCCCATTTCTGCAAGCGCAGAGCTGCCCGGCTGAAAAAAGAGGGTGCTGCTCAGAAGATGCCACTTTCTGGGTCCTAGTGCTGGTTGAGCTCCCCTTCTGTGTGCAGGGACCCATCCTGTTTTCTGTACAACAGTGAGTGCCTATGGTGGGGAAGGGCAGGGGCAGGCTGGGGCTAGGGGGAAAGAGGCAGTGGGGAAGGAAGGGAGTGGGATGAGGAGGAGATGGAGCAGTGGGGAAGGGGCATGGGATGGGGAAGAGAAGGGGATGGGGGAAGCGGGGGCAGGGGGGAAGCTGGAGCTCAGCATGCGGCATCCCCTTGGCAGAAGCTGGAGCTCCCCTGTTAGGCAGGCCCATCGAACCCTCACCCTGACAAGCCCCACCTCCCCTGCATCTGTACCACCCCGATGAGCCCCACCAGACACCCTCCCCACTGAGCCCCAACACCCACCTGGACCCCCACCCAAATGAACCCCACCTCCACTGCACCTAGACCCCCCCCGCTGAGCCCCAAACACCTTCACCTGGATCCCCTGCAGAGTCCCATTGCCCCTGCACCTGGAACCCCCCAATGAGCTTCTGTGCATCCAGATGTCCCACTGAGCCATCCACACCCAGATTGCTCCACAGAGAACTCTCTTACCCCCACCTGGATCCCCCTCCACTAAGTCCCTCTGCACTTGGATCCTGCTGCCGGGCTGAGCCTGCTCACCCACACCTGGTGCACCTGGCACAGGAGGGCAGGGCCCCAGGGTGTTTCTGGGGCAGCCGCAGGCCTGGCCCTTGCACTGTGTCAGGGTTGGGTGCAGCCTCACTGCCGAGTCCCTGTCCCAGGGTGGGGTGGGGGGAGGCTGCAGGGTAATCTCCCATCTCCATGCAATCAGTGGCCTGTGCTCCCCACTGCCATGTTGGAGCCATTTATTCATTAACAAATAAAAATTGCAGCATTTTAAAATATGGTGCGCAGAATTTTTAATTTTTTGGTGCAGAATCCCCTCAGGTGCTGTGATGGTGGGACTGTGAGGAAGGTGGTGGGCAGTGGGGAGGTCTATGGGCGGGGGTACTGGGCGAGCAGTGTGGTGTGCAGGGTGCTGTGCAGTTGTGGTGGGAGGCCAGCGGGGGAGATCTCTGGGAGGGCTGGGGGCTGAGCGTAAGGGCAGGTGGTGGTGTGGTGTGGGCCTGCCCTCAAGAGGAAGGGGCATGCTGGCAGCACAGGGCTGGACAGGCCAGTGTGCGTCTGGCAGCTGCAGGTTTGTAAACAGTGCCCTCCTGCTGGGCTGCGTGGAGCGGGGCTGCTCCCACCGCACTGTGCCTCATTGCCCCCAGCTCGCCCTTCACTCTGGAGACTGACCATCCTGCCCCCCTGCACCATGCCCCATTGGGGCCCACAAATATGTTTGACACTGGGCCCACAAAAAGTTAATCCGGCCCTGGACCCAGCTTAGCCCTTTCCAGCTCTAAGTGCTTCATCTCCATTTCCACCTCCAAGTGCTTCGCCTCTCTCCTCTCCTCCGCTTCCAAGAGCTTCGCCTCTGCTTCCGCTGCCAAGTGCTTCATCTCTCTCCTCTCCTCTGCCTCCAAGTGCTTCGCCTCTGCTTCCGTCTCCAAGCGCTTCATCTCTAGGAAGAAATTCCTGTCTTCCGCAGTTAGAACTCGGTCTGGGTTAAGGGCATCCCTCCATCCTGGCACCAGGATCTCGGGTTGGGAAGGGCTGACCCTTCCCTTCTGAGATATCCCCAGTCCCCCATCCCCTCCCTGCATTTCTGTCATGGAGCTGGATGTCTGGGCTTGATCTAGGTCTGTCTTCTCCGTGGCGTCCCGCTTTGGGAAGACTGGTTGCTCTAGGGTTTCGGTGCCCAACCACAACCTTATGCACAGAGCTGCCCTAGTCTAGCCTAGCTATTTCGTTGCCATGAAGATAGAAAAAAAAATAAACTGCTTGTTGGACTCCCTGGATTGGCAGGCTGAACCCTTTGCATGCCTGTTCCCCCTCAGGCAGCAAAAAAAGAAAAGAAAAGAAAAGAAAAGAAAAGAAAAGAAAAGAAAAGAAAAGAAAAGAAGAGAAAAGAAAAGAAAAGAAAACCTCCCTGGCTTTGCAGGTTGCCAAAAGGAAAAATGTGTCCTTTTAAAATCCTGAGGTCTGTGCCTCTGGTTCAAAATGATCCCATCGCTCTGCCACCATGTCAAGGCTGATTCCCCACTCTGGCACTTTGAGTGCAGATGGTGGGGGCCCGCAAAAAATTAATACTTGCCACTCCAGCTATCTCCCCTTCATTTTTCACAGGGGGGTTCCCTGTAGGGTGGTGCAATCCCCCCAGCACTGCCCTGGGGCTGGCTGGGTTGTGGTCCCTGTGGGAAGTGCACCCCCCCTCGCTGCCCTGGGGCTGGCTGGATTGGGGGGTCCCTGCAAGGTGGTGCACCCCCCCTCATGCTGCCCTGGAGCTGGCTGGGTTGGGGGTACCTTCAGGGCTGTGCACCCCCCATGCTGCTCTGGGGCTGGCTGGGTTGGGGGGGGGGTCCCTGCAGGGCGGTGCACCCCACCTCATGCTGCCTTGGGGCTGGCTGGGTTGGGGAGGGGGGGTCCCAGCAGGGCGGTGCACTCCCCTGTGTTGACCTGGGGCTGGTTGGGTTGGGGTCTCTGCAGGGCTGTGCACCCCCAATGCTGCCCAGTGGCTGTCTGGTTTTGGGGTTTCTGCAGAGCGGTGCACCCCCCTGTGTTGACCTGGGGCTGGCTGGGTTGGGGGTCCCTGCAGGGCGGTGCACCCTCTGACTCACCCCATGCAGGCAGCATAGGGAGCCCCTCAGCCCGGCCCCAGTTCAGGGGAAGTCCCTCGTTAACACGGTACCCCCTGTAGGGCACTTCCGAGCCTCTCTAGCCACTGGAGGACTCAGCAGCTCTGTGGTTGTATCGCTCCCGTTCCCAGCTGCATGCGGGGCCGGTCTAATCCACACGCCCCATTCCTGCAGGATGACCTGGAGTGCTCGCCCATCATGGCCCGGGTCAGCAATCCCACCACTTTATCACAGTAGCAATGCTGGGGGCTTTCCCTTATTGCCTGAGCTTTTAGGGTGCACGTGGAGCTGGTTCTCCAGCACTTCTCAGCAAATGCCTGGTCCAGACACTCGCTCTGGTTAAAGTAAAAGCTGAGATTTCTCTGTGATCACTGGACTCCAGGAGCTGGGGGTTGAAGAAGAGCAACAGAAGTCACCAGTGTCAAAACATGACCCCCTAAAGGCTTAGGGAGGCAAGTAAAAAAAAACCAGGATGATTAGTTTAAGAATAATGGGGTTTTAAAAAAAAGTCTTGTTTTTGGAATGTGTGGGTGACTTTTGAATAAGATGGCTTTAGGTAGTATTTAGAATTAAGGGCTTTTGTTGGGTGTTCCCCCCTCCCCAAAATCATTTAGTTTTGCCTTCCCCACTGCAGCATTTCTCATTCCATAAGGAGGTGGAGGGGGAATCCAGCTTTTCTCCCAGCCACAAAGACTAGAAATGTTTAAAAAAATAAAAGCTGATTGTGACATTGCACTCCATAATGTTTCATGGAAATATGCTTATGAGTGTGAATATGATGTAACTGGAATATGCTTTATGCAAAAGGTCTCTTGTAAGGTATCATTACAAAACTTATGATCTACCGAGTGTGTTCATCTCATTTGTTTGCATGTATTATTTCTATGTCTGGAGTTAGGAGAATAAGATATAAACTTGTATTACTGATGTAAACATATTAAGTGGAAGCCATTAAGGGTGCTTCAGAATCAATGACCTGTAAATGGCTCTGTTTACTTGCAAACCTTCCTGGGTAGGTGCGGGCCAGCCCTAGAAGAATGGAGGCTGGGGTCTCACAGGACATGTAAACATGTCACCTGATACTGGAATCCATCTTAAACCTGGTGCTTTTTCATTTAGAAGGAGGGGTGGGGACCCAGAGAGACAAAAGATTCCTGCCTTGTGCCAAAGCTATAAAATGGGGGGGGGGGGACACAGAACAAAGGGGGGTTCCCTTCATGAGAAAACCCCTAGTTTCCACCTAAGAGGTCTGCTGGAACTAACAAGGACTGTACCAGGGGAAAAGATTGTGCTCAGACTAGGAAGGAGTCTAGTCTGTGAAAGAAGCTTCTGGAACATCTCTGAGGGTGAGATTTTACCTGCAATCAGTTTCTTAATGTATTAGGCTTAGACTTGCATGTTTTTGCTTTATTTTGCTTGGTGACTTACTTTGTTCTGCGTGTTATTGAAACCACTTAAATCCTACCTTTTATACTTAATAAAATCACTTTTGTTTATTAGTAAACCCAGAGTAAGTGATTAATACCTGGGGGAGCAAACAGCTGTGCATATCTATCTATCAGCATTATAGCAGGCGGACAGTTTATGAGCTTTACACAGAGTAAAACGGATTTATTTGGGGTTTGGATCCCATTGGAAAATGGGTGTCTGGGTGCTGGAGATAGGTGACCTGCTGAGCAGTTTTTGGTTAAAATCTGCAGCTTTGGGGGCATGGACCAGACCTGGGTCTGTGTTATAGCAGGCTACCGTGTCTGGCTCAACAAGGCAGGGTTCTGGAGTCCCAAGCTTTGGCAGGGAAAACGGGCTTAGAGGTATTCTCAGCACATCAGGTGACAGTCCCAAGGGGGTCTCTGTGATCGAACCCGTCACACTGATATTGCTCTCAGGAAATGTGTGTCCTTCCTCTCCTGTCTTACATGACAAATACATAGTTAAAAATTGTAGGGATTTAGCATTAAGGTGGAATGTATGATTGCATGCAAATTAACCAGTGACATAACTTTTATAACATGTCGCACATGGAGGGGTACCAAATTTGGCAGCTGTTGAGATAGTCTACGAGTGATCCTGCCAAAACTTCCCACACTGTGTAGGCTCAAAACTGAACATGTGCATAAATCTTGGTAGAATCAGAGCCTAAACAAACAACAGAAAGCTCATTAAGGTAAGGGATGTTGCATACAATCAGGCAAATGTCAAGTTAGTACCACGATGTTTTGTGTCTTGCTTAGAGACCCAAAACTGAGATTGGATCACCTAGCACAATTGTTCCCCAAATAGCTTGGAGTATAAATAGGGTTGGTTGGGTTATAATACACAATTGGGTATTTTTTGCTCTGTTTTTATTTATGTACATTAAATGTATGACAGGGCGGGGGTGGCTGGCTGAGGGAGGCACTAAGGCAGGCAGGGGTGAACTAAGGGGGGAAGGAGCATTGAGGGGAGCAGGTAGAGTGACAGCATGAGGGAAGGGTTTGGGGCCAGCAGCCAATCAGCAGAGGGGTGAGAATGTCTAGAACTGGAGCAGCCCCTGTGATGACATCAGTGCTTAAAAGTCCCTGCTGCTGCAGCTGCTCCTGCTGGCTAGAGTCTTGGAAGGGATTCTCCCTTACACAGATCTGGGTGCTGGATGCCTCACACCTGCCCCTGCCTGCAATGTCCTAGCCTCTGGTCAAGAGATGGGAACAAGTTGTGGTGTCTGGGCCACTTGCATGGTGGCTAGGGACAAAGCAGATGAGGGTGGGCTGTGTGCTAACTGCCCCAATAACAGCTATGTGGATGAAATCAGACAGACACTACACTCTCGAATGAACTCCCACAGACAAATGATAAAAGACAAAAACACCGTCTCCCACAGGTGAGCACTTTTCACAAAGCGACCACTCCATATCTGACCTCTCAGTCCTCATCCTCAAGGGAAACCTGCACACACATCTCTCGGGGGTGAATTTTTCACACCCTTGAGAGAGAGAGCTATGCTGACGTATGTTTTCATTGTAGACCAGCCCTGAGCACCTTTCCCAGATCTGAACAAGAGCTCTGCGAAAGCTCCAAAGATCGTCTGTTTCAACTACAGAAGTTGGTCCAATAAAAGATATTACCTCATCCACCTTGACTCGCTCTTGTTTTGGGGGAGGGAGGGGGACAACACTGAGTGTGGGAGCACTGATCTAGGGATTAGGGGACAGAATTGATGTATCCAGAGGTTTGAGTTTGGGGAAGGGGAGATTGCAGTGTTGACAACCCCACGTGTTCAAAAATTATGAGTCAGACCTCAAAAAAACCACATGCTTCTGGTTGAAAAATCATGATTAAGTAATACAATTTTGGCTTCATTTTCTCTGCTTTCTGAGCCTTTAAGGTTACACTTGGGTCACATTTTTAAGCATTACTTCTCAACATGAAGAGCTGGAGACTTAGGGTGTGTCTATACTACAAGCACTGCACCCCTGCTGCTGTAATGTAGACACTACAACAATGAAAGGTGTTTCTCCATCACTGTAGTAAACCCCCACCCTTAAGAGCCAGTAGCAAGGTCAATGACAGAATTCTTCCATCAACCTACCTGAGTCTACAGTGGTGGTTAGGTTGATCTAACTATGTCCCACAGAGTGCAAAATTTTTCACAGCCCTGGGTGAAGTAACTAGGTTGACCTAAGTCCTAGGTGTAGAGCAGGCCTCATTTTTTTTTAAAATAAAGGGTGCTGCTGTTCTCACTCAGTCTTGTGACTCCAGAAGCTGGGGCTTTGGGGGGAAAAACACCAAATATTGCAAGACTTGTGACAACTGGTGTCACTGAGACAGCCCTATGGGAGGGGGAGACAGAACTGATCATGGCGATCATTGGCTGTTGGGAAGGAGAGGCTATTCTGTTGTGGGGGTGGGAGTGTGGGAACTGATTTTTGGAGTCTATTGTGTGGTGGCAGGAATTGGTTTTCCAGAGGGAAAGAGAATTAGGGGAATTATTTTTGAGGCTGGGATGGTTCTTTGAACAGGGAAAGAACAGATTGTGGGAGGGGAGGGAGGGAAGAGTGTTGTGTAGTGGGGAGGTTGACTTGTGGGGTGCCATTCACAAATCACCTTTTACCCTTTGACTCAGTCCCAGAGTTGTGGTAGGGGAAATAATCATAACTGGTTGGGGCTGGGGGCCCCGAGGAAGGCTGGGTGGCAGAGATGGGCTCCTTAGCCCTCTGAGTTTTTTAGTGGGCCCGCAAGACCCATTGGTAGCAGGATTGATAGGGAGAGGGGTCGTGCGTGAACTTGAGGATGTTGGGAAGTTGCTTCAGTGGGAAGCTCCAGGGCATGATGCAGGCATGTTTATTTTGTTTGGGCTTCTGTTGCAGTGTAGGGAACAAAACAAGAACCACGCTGCAGGTGACACACTGCTGGGGGCAGCAGCTGGCTTAGTGCTTGGTGCAACTTCCCTGCTAACTCTTCCATATAGCACTTGGTTTTATTGATAAAGGGCAGCAATCATTCTGTGCCCCTATACTGCAGCTCTGCCCTCCAGTGCTATAGGGTGGCCTGGTTAGGGTAGTCTTCCTTTAGATCAGTGGTCCCCAAAATGTGGGGCATGCCCCTGGGCAGGGGGGAGAGAAGGGGAACATTCGTGGGGATGCGGCGGGGCCCAGGGACAGCCCCAAGGGGGAACAGGGAGGGAGCGCCACCAAGCCTCGCTCTGCCCCCAGCTCTGCTCCAGCCACAGCTGTGGCTTTCCTCCTGGCCCCGCCCCCCAGCCATGGCCCTGGCTCCACCCACAGCTGCAGTCCTGGCCTCACCCCCTGGCTCCTGGCCTGACCACAGCTCTGCCCCCGGCCATGGCTCCGCTCGTGGCCCTGCTTCCAGCCCCAGCCTCACTCCCAACTGTGGCTCTAGCCTTGGCCTCCAGCCCTGACCGCAGCCCTTCTCCCAGCCACAGCCCCGACCGTGGCCCCACTCCCAGCCCCGGCTCCCAACCGTGGTTGGGGGGGATGTGGACAGGGGTAAGAGGGGAGTGCGAGGTAAAAAGTTTGGGGACCACTGATCTAGGTTGTATTTCCCTAGTTTGTTTATGAGAAGGTCATGTGAGACAGTATCAGAAGCCTTACTAAAGTCAAGATATACCACATCTACCACTTCTCCCCATCCGCAAGGCTTGTTACCCTGTCAAAGAAAACTATTAGGTTGGCTTGACATGATTTGTTCTTGACAAACCCATGCTGACTGTTATTTATCACCTTATTATCTTCTAGGTGTTTGCAAATGATTGCTTATTTGCTCCATTATCTTTCCAGGTACTGAAGTTAAGCTGACTGGTCTGTAATACCCCAGGTTGTCCCTATTTCCCTTTTTATAGTTATTTTTTTTCCCCACCCCATCATTGAGCAACGGGCCTACCCTGTCCTTGAGCTTCCTCTTGTTTTTAATGTATTTGTAGAATGTTGTCTTGTTACCCTTTACTTATTACTAGCTAGCTGAATCTCATTTTGTGCCTTGACCTACATACTTGCGTTATTTGTTTATATTCACCCTTTGTAATTTGACCTAGTTTCCTCTTTTTGTAGGACTTTCTTTTGAGTTTCAGGTCACTGAAGATCTCCTGGTTAAGCCAGGGTGGTCTCTTGCCATACTTCCTATCTTTCCTACACAGTGGGATAGTTTGCTCTTGTGCCCTTAATAATGTCTCTCTGAAAATCTGCCAACTCTCTTGAACTGTTTTTCCCCTTAGACTTGCTTCCCATGGGATCTTACCAATCAATTCCCTGAGTTTGCTGAAGTCTGCTTTCTTGAAATCCATTATCTTTATTGTGCTGTTTTCCCTCCTACCATTCCTTAGAATCACAAACTCTGCCATTTCATGATCACTTTCACCCAAGCTACCTTCCACTTACAAATTCTCAACCAGTTCCTCTCTATGGGTCAAAATCAAATCTAGAACAGCCTCTCTCCTGGTAGGTTTCTCCACCTTCTGAAATAAAAAATGGTCTCCAATACATTCCAAGAACTTGTTGGATAATCTGTGCCCTGTTGTGTTTTTCCCCTCAACAGATGTCTGGGTAGTTGAAATCTCCCCAAACCACCAAGTCCTGTGCTTTGGGTGATTTTGTTAGTTGTTTAAAAAAGCCTCATCCACCTCTTCTTCCTGGTTAGGTGGTCTGTAGTAGACCCCTACCATGACATCACCCTTGTTTTTTACCCCTTATCCTTACCCAGAGACTTTCAACAGGTCTGTCTCCTATTTCCAACACAACCTCAGTCCAAGTGTATACATTTTAAATATATATGGCAACATCTCCTGCCTTTTTTCCCTGCCTGTCCTTCCTGAGCAAGCTGTACCCTTCTATACCAATATTCCACTCATACGTATTATCCCACCAAGTCTCTATGATACCAGCTATGTCATATCTGGGTTTAACTGTTTTCTTGTCTTTTCCTTATCCCTGCTATAATGGCCCATGCTCCCTCCCAGCCAGAGATGAGGACAATGCACTATAGCTTTTAATAATACAATATAAACTGAAGCCATAGGAAAGTCCTGTGGTTTATTATATAACAGACATGATCTGAATGATCCCGTCGTCCTGAGGAGTCTAGGACCTTCCTTGTCCTGAAGATTGTTCTTGATCCTGAATTATAGCAATGTCAGGCTTGAAGGACTTTGAGAATTCATCATGTCCAGCCCCCTGTGCTGAGGCAGGACCAGCTAAACAGACAGCATCCCTGACAGGTGTTTATCCAAACTGTTCTTAAAAACCTCCACTATTAGAATAGAACTCAGAACTCTTTCCATTCCAATCCATAGCTCTGTCACCACTCTGTATTGCAGGACTCTGATCTGTAAGTGGATCATGGAGGCACCAGTAGGGAACAGCAGGATTTACTGGCCAGGTTTCCATGGTCTTTCAACTGGAAACAGACTGAGAGCAGTGCTTCCCAGAGATTCTTCTGGCCTCCTACAGAGAGCTCCGCTAAGTGGTGGATCCCAGACACCCCTCCCCTGGGAAATCCACTGAGTGGCAGATCCCCTCCCCCAAGCTCTGCTACAGCATCAGGGAGACTGGTGACTTAGGGTCTCACTCAGATATAAGGGCTTTGTATTAGTCTGTGATGTTTTTCTGTCTGGTTCTACATCCAGGATCTGCACTGTCCTCCTTACCTGAGGGATGCATTCTGGGCACTGACCAGGAAAGGAGGTGCACTCCAGAGCAGAGCTCTGGCCATCTTGGCTCCTGGAAGGAGAGGTCACTTCAGAATGACTTTGCCTATATCCCCCACTGGTGAGAGCAGAGATATGTCCCTTAGCTGCTCCCTGGGAACCAGTCAGAAACCCTTCATCCTCTGGCCAGCCCCAGGCTCAGTCTTTTGGCAAGATACGCTGCTCTGAGGAGGAAGGGCTCTGCCTTTTTTCAGCTCAGAGATCTCTGCCACCTCCAGCACTCTCCAGCCAGGAGAAGGGCTGGTGGAGGTTATCGGTAACTGCTGTTTAGTGGAGTGATTTAAAAGCAGGAGACTGATTCAAACGGTGTGTATGGAGTTTCCTGCTGTAAACGAGAGGGCCAGTCTCTTGGGTGAAGTCAGCTTCTTGGCAGTGGGATTTGAACCGTACTAGTGAGATGACGATTAATTATTTCCTTTTCTGATTCACTCTTGCTCCCCAGCATTCCTCATCCCTGACACTTGCCAGCTCACAAGCCTTCTTTTGCTATCTCGTCTGCTGTTGCTTCCTTCTCGATGCTAGAAGCTCAAATTAGTTAATGGAGGTTGAGGAATAGGTTGAGGAATAGTTTTGTTTTATGCACACAGAGACTTTGATGAAAGAGCACGTGTCTAACCCATGAGAGATCTGTCTGTATACAAAATGGGAAACACTATCTGGCTTCCTGATTTGATCAGTGTAGAAAACATTCCATCTCTTTCCAAATGCAGCTGATGCCAAATGTACATCTGGGTTTAATCTCTTATCAAATTCTCCTGTGTCCTCTGTTATTAGGTTTGCAATCCAAGGACTGATAATGAAGGATTTCAGCAATTACTGAATATTCCCTCTGGGCTGCTCAAATGTCACTTTGAAGAATAGGCTTTATGGTGGACTGAATGCCCACGGAAAAGCCGCCTATGGCCAAAGGGTTAGGAGTGTGGGTTGTGAGTGTTAGCTGCTCTCTTCATGTTTCCAAGGCGAGCAGAAATGATCTTAGCTGTACTGTTCTCTTCAGGCACGCTCCTCTCTGCTGAGGATGCTTTCCTCCCTGCCCCCCTTCCCTGCCCCCAACCTCAGGAAGTGCTTGGACTCCAGAAAAGAGTAGCATGGATCCTTGAGATATTGCACCTCTTCTGTCTGGAGATGGAGGCATTGGAAGCTTTCTAGATATCTGCAGGTAGGTGGCATGGGTTTACAAGAGCGTTGAGTCTTGTGTGTTTGGGCGCCCTGCACCTCTGACTTGTGCTCTACCCTTTCATAGAATCATAGAATATCAGGGTTGGAAGGGACCTCAGGAGGTCATCTAGTCCAACCCCCTGCTCAAAGCAGGACCTAATCCCAACTAAATCATCCCAGCCAGGGCTTTGTCAAGCCTGACCTTAAAAACCTCTGTGGAGAAAATACCCCCCCCC